>UYYG01001152.1:3000359-3011826 GCA_900625125.1 Dracunculus medinensis | reverse complement strand
CAAAAGTATATGCAGGAACTTCTCATAAGGTTGAAACATAGGGGTTTTAGCACCATATCTTCAGGGCACATTATCGTAGAAGCAGTCGCGCCAAACTCAAAACGACTTATTGCCTGAAAATCTAATTGGTGTCATAGAAATATTTGTCACCAATTTATTAGCTAAATCTAAATATTATCTAAATATGGTAAAAAATATAAAACACTCACATTGCAGAAGAATAAGTAAAAGAACAATGAAAGAAACAAGCCCATCAGGAGACAGTGCTGTAATCATTTGTATTTGTTGTCACCGTTTTCGATTATATATCCATGAAGAATGGGGGGAGGGAAAAAGTATGATCATCGATCGAGATTATATTAGAATTTATGGGAAAATTAGTCATTGTCATTTATAAAATTTAATCCTTTCGTACACCACTATCACTGTCGGAAAATTGTTTCGCTTCGATTTATGCTTGAAATTTGAATTTATAATATTCAAAATATGGCAAAGAATAGTGTAAAAATTCGACAAATTAAGCAGTCAGCTTAATGTTCATTATTATTCGTTTAATCTTCCCAAAATTCGAACCAAATTTCGTTATGATTTATGCCGAAATAATATTTTAAAAAATACAATTATATAATATATTTGTAGCAATTATTTCGATGAACCCCCATCATATATCCATCATCAGTATTGATTTTAATTTTAGATTCTTGTCTATTACACGATATCTGGCTTATTTGTCTATCTGTCCAGATGGAGAAGTTCCACAGAATCCTCATTTTATCATTCTCTACGATTTTCTGAGGAATCTGCCATTTAGTCTTGCGAGAGCCTAAGCCATATATTGAACACCTATTCTTGCAGATGATGCCAGATACTTGGTTATGCCTTTCAGTGTAGGTTGTTCCCGCTTGCATTTTATATCCTGTCAACATGTGTTGGATAGTTTCCGGCACAGTCTGCCTCTTCCAGTCCTTGTTTCTGTTGCTTGCTGATGTACTGCTATGATCAATATTTCAATGTTTCCTTTTATTCTGGCTCTCCAATCATTGGTAGGATTTCACATTCAGTTATCTATGGATGATCAATCCATTGAAAGCCTTGCATTGTCATGGTATTTTCTCTATTAGATAATTTCCCTGTATGTGCTTCTGTCAGCAATTCGAGCTTTGGTGCCATCTTGCTGATATATTTCTGAATGCTTCTGAATGCTTCTGAACCGAGTTTTATTCAATTTAACAACTTTCATATTAACCAAGCCCCTTCTTTCGTGCTGTTTGTGCAACCTTTCGTTAATGGGGTGGAAGTTTCCGTACATTTTGAGGAATTCCCTGGAATTAACATCGGCAACTTCCATATTAATTGTATGGCTTATACACGTTTTTTGTTAGTTTAATAGGTGAAGGCTGAAATTATTTTGGCGTTTTAATTTTTCCGATATTAACTATTAATCGAAATTCCTCGTTATCTTTCGTGCCTTTGTCGTTCTTACAATAATGCTAGTGTCTCATGAAGGGTAAAACAGATATGTTTATGGTATAGATTTTGTTCTTTCCATTGAACTGCACTTTTCAAGATTTGTCTTCTCCTTTATTTAAATATTACTTAGATACTTAGATATTGCAGTTCTTTTATTTAGACATTTCTTGCCTCCGATCGTAGTTATAATGTAGCTGTGAAATACCAAGATGCGTGCATCTAGCCTGCATATCCTTGCTTTCGTATACTTATTCTAAATTCTACACAAATTTTTCAGTTTTTAGTTCGTTATAACTTCAACTCTGTTACTTTATTTCTAATCCTTTAGAAATGCTTAATAAATAAGCATTTAAAAGTAGCAAGGTAAGTTTTTTTTAAAAAATCGTTTTCCTATTTCATTACAATTTTTTAAGATTTAGCCAGCCTTGATTTTATTAATATTATCAAAAAGACTTTATCGGAAGTGAAGCGATGAACAAAATCAAAACCTAGAAAACTGGTCGATTAGCCAAAAAAGATTAGGAGAACTTATGGTTTGGATTTTGCAACAAATCACACAAATGATGGATCGAAATACTGGAGAAATTATGGTTCTATATTTTATTGCATCGATATTTTTCATCTTTAAGGTAAGAAGGAATCCAGTGTTATTAAGTCAGTGGTACTATACGTTCAAAATTTTTTTTGACCATATCAGTTCAGGTCTCGACTGGCCCACCTCTCTCTTCACATCATCCATCCAACGGTTTAGCAAGTAACGAAAAAAAAAAATTTTCACATCATTCATCTCCTGTGATGGAAGATAAAGAATGTGCTCTAACCATGCTTCGTGAAAATATTATTAATAAGATGGTAGTTGAGCAAAGATGGATACTCATGTGCGATGCGATTTCATAGGCTTGACGAATCCATAATCTATCTTTGACATGGTCAAAGATTGATAATATAGTTTTCAATATTTCATATCACTGATAAAAATATCAGCTTTCAAGTGGAAACTGGTAGAAATCAGCATCATGCCATTGTCTGACAAAAACTGCAAGAACCTACCATTAGGGCGAATTCAAATAATCAGCGGAACACCAAACAACACGTTGTAGAGCTTGGCCTTTGGTATTTCTTAGCAAGAAACGTTTAATCGACAGCTGTAGTCAATGTTCCCTCTTGTAATTCCTTCACTGCTCATGTTAACGACGAACAACGAATTCTTCAAAATCACAATCTCAATCAATCGAACACAATACAATATTACTCATATTAAATTAAAGGAATCTCAGATGCATGAGTTAGATCATAAAGGCTTACTTCTGATCGATTCAAGGCAACAAAACAAGAACTGCGATAGATCTAGGATGGTTGATAGTTTGATCTAGGATGCATTCAAACATCACCTAGTAATTGGTTCTCTCCTTTCCATACGGCAATGAAAATTTTGTAGAGATTGGCACCCTTGCGGTGGCTGAATCGGATCACCTTTTCAATTCCTCATGTATACGATTCCAGGAACAATTAACTTTATCACAGAAAAATTTAACTCGCTAATTCCACCAGCTACATACTAAAATTCCAATATAGATGAATTTAATTAATAATGATTTCATACGATTTTATTTTTTCTGTATAAATATATGCAAATGAATTAATGGGAAATAATTACGAAAGGCTGACTCCTGATGAGTTCGCTCTACCAATTGCTCCGCCTGCTGTGGTACTTGTTTGCCTTGTGAAAATGAAAATTTCAGATTTATAATTTTTATTTTTGGTAAATAAATTTACAAAAAAAAGAATAAATAACGATTAACAAAATAATAAATCAAAAACAATTTCAAACCATCTTTTTCCTTCTCAAAAGGCATTTAGAAAATTTTTTTAGCCGCCCAATGTAAGATTTTTATTTCTTTCCTACAGTCCTAAACAACAATAACATTTGCAGAAGCGAATCAATCTCGCAACATTTTTTGCTGATCGCTGCCCAAATTATTTTAATTGCCCATGCCGAGTTATCGTTCACACACACTGAAAACAAATGCAACAAATGATAATCCAAAGCCAATGAACAATTAATATATGCATTCGGTGAAAGGAATGAATTTATGACTACGATTGCTTTTATAATTGTAATGAAAACGGTGATCGCCACAACCAACCGGCGCTCGCATAAATTACCGATGCGATGATGAAAAACCTGAAAAAATCTTGCTGAAATTTTGATGAAATGCGATGATGAAATTTTTTGAAAAGATTATTCGCCTCGCAATTCTCTTAAACGCAATTAACAGTTAAGGACGTGGCGTTCGCCTAAATTAATTCTGTTAAAGCTTTTATAAAGCCTCGCTCCATTTATTACATATTTCCTAAAGCGAACAAATTTATGGGATAAGCAATGAAGTAATTCATTAAGGAAAATTTTCTATAGGAAAAATATTTTGAAAAATGAACGAATTTTGCGAATTGATATTTTTCTTCTTTTCAGAACGAAAAAATTAATTTTTTCGCAGAAAAATTTTGTAAATTGAAAAAATTTAGTGAAATTTTATAAACCAATCTTATAATTGATTATTATTATAATTATTCTCCAAATTTCTTAAATAATGAATGCTTGAATAATTCCCTTTTTTTAAATTTTTTTTATATTTTTCGTATTAAAAGTTTTTTTGGCTAAATATACGAATATTTTATAAATGGATTTGAAAATTTTTCTGCCATTTAATCTTTCTCGTAATAAATTAAAATTAAATCGCACAAATTAAATAAAATTAAAATTCAAAATATCGCATTTGATAAAACTGGCAACGAATTATTTAATAAAAGTTGCTACTATCAAAAAGGATTTTCGCAAAAGTCTTTTACCATCGTTTAGTTAGTTGTGGCCTTTGAATAATTCTTAAAATTTACCGTTTGCATTGTAAATTTCATATTTTACAAATTTTAATTTTACCTGCAAATGCACACAAAAAAGCAGTGTTTTTTCCCAATCTCTTATCATTACGAAAAATTCTAATAGCTCAATTGTTCAAAATTTGTGAAACATTATGAAAATGTCTAAATTTAGATTGTCTTATTTCACCTCAAAAGCCATGTAGAAGTGTGGCTATGCGGTTCAAACGCAAGTTTGCTGTCGTTACAAACCTTTCAACGCCTTCTGTATGAAATGCATTTGCGATAATGGTTATTCATTTATTGCAGGCCGTTGCACGAATCGAGACGATCCATGGAACCCATTTTTTTCTTAAATATACCATAATTATTTTGCATTTTGCAATTTTATTCAGATTCAAAAAGATTTGAAACTCGACAGATTCCATAAATGAATTCTTTCAAAGGAGAATCCAAATTCAACTATAGTATCACAAACCATTTGTCCAAGTAAGATGGTACTGGTTGAATATATTTGTCCACCATTAGAAAATTGGGGATTAAACTGCTATCGCATTTGCAAGTGCCGAGATGGATTGCAACATAGAGGCAATCACTACGTGATGGAATAAAAAAAGTATGATAGTTGCAAAGTTGTATGATAGAAATTTTGTATGATGTTGAAATTTTGTCTTACATTTTTGTAATTTTTCTATTAAAAAAATTTATTCAGTTTTATCTTTTTAAATGTTTTCATATTTTTTGTCTTTAATATGATAAATACCTTTATTCATCAGTTTTGTATAATGTGAGCCATTTTCTTCTTAAATATGCCATATTTAATTATTTTGCATTTGGCAATTTTATTTCGATTCAAAATGATTTGGAGCTCGACCAATTCCACAAGCGAATTCGACTGATGAGAAAGTATCCAAATATAACTATAGTACCACAAAGCCTTTGCCCACTTAAGTGGTTAAGTACATTTACCCATTATCAATATTACTATCAGTAAATTGAGGAATAATTTGCTATCGCATTTGCAAATGTTAGGATGGATTGCTCATGAGGGGAAGCAAAGAGTGATTGAACGAAAAATTATGACCAAGTATTTTTATTGCGATTATTCTAAAAATTATGCAATTTTTCTTTTTCGTCAAGAACACTCCCAGTTTTATCGGCGTTGAATGTTTTTATATTTTTTTTGTTCTTATGATAATAATAAAATATATACAAATAATAACAAAATACATCAAATAATTCGTTGATTTAATTTCACTGCTAATAAACTGCGCATAATTTTTGCTAAAATCTATATTGAAATAGAAAATCAGTTTTTTAAGGCAATTTTTTAGTTAAAAAAATTTCTTTTATAAAGTTTTATAAAGCATAAAAAAATGGAGCACAAAAACATCGAAATTATTTTTATGATCTAAAATGAAAATCGGATCGAATAAAAATGAATATTAATGAGAAATTCGGGCTCAATCCTTTCTTTCAAAATAGTTTTCATTAATTAAGTCGTCGAAGCAAAGGAATAGTGGAAGATTTGATTTGAGGTGAGACTGATAAGCTTTCAGATGGCCTCGCCCAAACACGCTTACCGGTAAGGTAAGTATAATTGGCTATGACTTTATGAACTGTGGAAAATATCTCGCTTGCCCGTTGTAGCCAATGCAGCCAACTTAAGTGGAAAATATGATATTGCCATTGCAGATGTTTAATGTTATTTTTTTCACTCTTAAGTTCGACATTGGTCTTAATGAGAAACTTAAAGGGACCTTTCTAGACTTTTTTCTTGCTTTTCATACTTCTCATTAATGGCGATCGACTTTCTCTCATCTTAACGGTCAGTAATAGTGAAGTGGTCTCATATCGTCTTTCACATTCAAAGAAGCGCAGTTCATGCTAGCCAATTTTTTTTTTTTGAAAACATTTTGAATAAATATTTCTCTTAATCCTTTTTATCTTTAAATTCCTTGCGCAAAACGAATATTTCTAAAAAGAAAATTGCCTTTAGATAAATGATTAATGAAGTTATTCCTTTGACAGAAATGCAGCACGAATAGCTGTAACGAAATAGATAGTTGGCTGCCAGAAAATCGTCGAGGTGACAGAAACTGGTTTCTGGGTTTAACTCCAAGGAAATTCCTACTTGATAATGGAAGTCATCTTCTCCTCTCTGTTCTCCTAGTGCATTAATGTGTTTACTTTGATTCTTCCTTGCAACAGGAATGAATTCACGTCTTTATTGGCCCTGTTTTTAGGAACATTTGTACTTATTCCCGACATTCTTCGCTCATTCTTCTTAGGTTTTTTTAAATGACTGAATATTTTGATGACTGGAAAAAAACTGAAAATTTTTTTATTTTTTTAATGGCACTTTTGTAATAGGGATTCACATTTAAAAAATGGGCATATGTTCAGAAAGCGCTCTATTCCAGACAAAATTAAATCCTCAAAAAATCTCAGAGGTCCTACTTGCTTCGCAGCAAAGTTTATCTCGCCTGGTTGTCCTATGGGCTTAACAAGAGATAGTGAGAAATTTTAAAAAAAAAAACTTATATATATAAAACTTTATTTTTTCAATTTATTTCTAAATTTTATTTAAATTGTAATTCATTTTTGATTTCGCGATGAGCGGAATTTCCATTTTAATCGCCAAATAACTTAAATGAAATTTATATTTTATTTCAATAAGAATTTAGAAAGAATTTAACAAGATTCAGCATAAAACATTTTCTTTCCTAACATTCGGATTTAATTTTCATCAGATTTAATTTTTTTGGGAAATCACAGATTCCATTTTCAAGTGTGGCAAGGAAAAGTCGTCTCGACAAAGTTATTTTGGATTTTACGTGCCGCCGAATTGGAAAAAAATGTGGAATTAATATGATATTTGATTTAATTAATGGGATTCTTAAAGGAAAATCATGCGTTATACGCTATGAATGTGAACGAGAACGAGAAAAGATGGCCAATGTGTAAGGGCTTTAATCTTTAAGAGGAAAAGATATCTGAGCGAACAACGACAGATTTTATATCACTCGAGTGAGCGTTGGCATTTGTTCTTTCATAAATTCTAATTTAAAATGTCCAACCTAATGGAGCAAATTTGAATTATTTCACGATTAGCGATAAAAAATTTATCTAAAATCTATAAACTCTATTAAATAAACTCTATTCTACTAAATTAAATTTTCATTTTAAATTTTCTTCTTTAACGGACAATTTATTTGCCGAAAGTTGGTGAGAAATTTTATAATTCCGATTGTCGACAAGTCGCGCTGGCTTGCGGAAAAATATGAAACTTATTTCTATATGGAAGAATTCCGATCGACCGATTTGACCGATTCAGTTCTTTGCATGTAAAATGAATTTGTCGAAATTAACGGGCAATGCATAAAATCGTAAGGCAGTTTCCATATTATTTTCTGTGGCGAGATTATCACTTTTTGTTTTACTATGCGATTTTTATAATTTGACCAATCTCCTCAATAATGAATTTTTTTTTCCTTTTACCGTAAGCGAATTTTTTTCCAATGAAAAATTTTCTATATTTTTATATTTTTAAAAAATTTCGCTGGCTTGTGGAATTTGATTTAAAATTATAAATGAAAATATCCATCTTGTAGACGGGCGGAATTCATTTCGAACTTTGGCGTACCATTTAATATTTAATATTAGCCATTCAAACATTGATTCACTCCTTTGAAATCTACAAAATTCATAAACCACCCTTAAACGAAAAAAAAAATAGACAAATTTCAGACAAATATTTATTTTTCTGGGTAATAGTTTTTAAAAAATCGGTTTTCTCTTTCAATACAACTTTCTAAAAATTAAGGACTCCGTAAAAATGTTATAAGCCCGCTAGCCTAAAATTTTCAATATCAGCTAACTTTACAAAAAGCTCTTTATCGGAAGAGAAATTGGAAACAATACAAAGATCCTAGAAATAAGAGAGATTAGCCAAAAAAAGGCTAAGAGAAGCCATGGTTTAGATTTTGAAGCAAATCGTACAAGTAATGGATTAAGATGCTGGCGAAATTAAGATTCTATAATTTGTTGCATCGATAATTTCAATCTTTGAGGTGAAAAATAAGGCAATGAATTGATAAATAAAAGTATTTATTATATTAAAATTAAAATTACTAGCAAACTCCGAAAATATTTTGATAGAAAAGTTGATAGACAAAAACTTGGTAACATTACTTTTTTAATTCTACCGTGCCTCTCTTCGCCTCTCTTGCGCAGTCCATCTTCGCATTTGCAAATGCGATCGAGGTTGATCCCCAATTTTCTGATGGTAGACAAATGTGCTCAACTGGTATCACGTCGCTTGCACAAGTATTTGTGATATTATAATTATAGTTGGATTCTCCTTTTTCATTAACTGAATTCGCTTGTGGAATTTCAAGTTCAAAATCCTTTTGCATCTAAATAATTTGCAAAATCAAATTACTTATCAAATATGGTCTCATCGTTAAGAAAATAATTCACTCTGTAGTATATCATCTCGATTTGTGCTGCGGCCTGCAATATCTCATTGTATCGCCATTAAAGCATATTTCATATATTTTGTACAAAAGCCGTCGAAAGGATTGGAAAAAAAGTAAATATTTGAACCGCAAAATCACGCTTCCACAATGCTCTTGAGAAGAAAAAGGACAATCTAAATTTATTGCTTTCTATATATTTCACAAATTTTGAAAATAGTGGCTGAATTAATACAATTATCAAAATTTTTTAGAGATAAGATTGGGGAAAAAATAACATTGCTTTTTAAAAGCGCCTTTGCAGATGAAACTAAAATTTTAAAAAATATATAAAACTTACAATATAAAAGGCAAACATTAAGAATTATTCACGGCCGCGACCAGTGTGAAGATGTAAATGATTATACCAGTGTAAATGATTATTTGTATAAGCGTTATCTAATGAATAGGGTTGCTGAGGTGCCGCATGTGAGTAGCAATGTTCGTTGAGTCGTAATGAAGACGTAAATTTTAGATATTATTGGGTTTTTTATGGATCTGTGCTTCCGATTCGTCTGATTGCAAGGGTTGCTTACTTGGGATTACCAAGTAGTTGGTTCTTCTGTGGGAACATTTTTTTTCTAAGAATCCTCACCATTATTGGTTAAACTCGTTCCGCTGGCTTGTCGTACTGGGCAAATATGCCAGAGAATCTCTTTGCGATAGAAGTACAGATGAGTCGCTTGCATAACCCGAATTTACTCCTGCGGGAAATAGAACCTTAGTGTCGGTTCTCCGAATTAAGCAACAACCCACTGAGCCATTCTAATAACATAATTTTCTTTTCTTTTCAAATCCCATCGTTGTTTTAAATTTTTTATCGGATGAAAGCTAGCTTTGTTAATATTTATTTCGTTTATTTATTATTCCATGCAATTTTTCGCTTGTCGTTGTTAAATGAATAAATCCACGTTTCATTTATCATTACTATAACATTTATTTAATGAACGATTAGCAAACACGAAGATTCGAGGATATTTGAGCGCTGATACTTGATAATTGTTATACTTAATAACATTACTTTTTTCATTCCATCACGCAGTTATCTCCTTTCTTGCGTTGTCCATCCATACATTTGCAAATGAGATAGCAGTTTAGTCCTCAATTTATTGATAGTGGACCAATATGCTCAACCAGTACCATGTTACTTGGAAAAAGATTTGTGGTACTATTGTTGCATTTGGATTCTCCTTTCTCAAGTGATATTCATAAACTGAATTAGTTTATAGAATTGTTCGAGTTGCAAATCTTTTTGAATCCAAATAAAATTGCAAAATCCAAAATAATTAAATATGGTATATTGAAGGAGAAAATTGCTCACTTCATACGATATATCGTCTCGATTTGTGCAACGGTCTGCAATAAGTGAATACAAACACATTTCATACCGTTAAAAGGATTTTGCATTAGAACCGTAAAACACGCTTGTGTATGGCTTTCGATGATATTTCACAAATTTTGAAAATAATGGCTGAATTACTACATTAATCAGAACGTTTTACAGATATTTTTAAGATCGAGAAAAGTGACACTGCTTTTTTTGCCTTTGCAGATGAAATTAAAATTTATAAAATATGAAACTTACAATATAAAAGGCGAACATTAAGAATTATTCAACGACGGTGACCAATGTGAAGATGGGCAATAAATTTTTATGCGAATCCTATTTATCAGAAAGTGATATTCATAATCAATCCTATTAATTAATTAAGGACCACGCGATAACTATTCGATAAAATAACTGGCTTGCAATATTGCGCGAAATAGCTGTGCGCAGTATTATTTATTTAAATGCAAATTTAGATTAATTAAAAATCACAAAACACTTTCATTCTTATGAATTGCTTCAAATTATTTGCAAAAATGCTATCCGAGAATTTCACCATACCTTCCTGCACATTTCATTATTATATTTGATTGCATGATGAATAATTTTGTGGAATCGAAAAGCTTTGGAAATTCTATAAGCTAAAATGTTGAAATATAGTGTTGTATGTGAACATACGATTTAGTCGAATTGTTTTAGACAAAAAAGTGAACAATGATGGGAATTCATCGAAATGATTGCCACAAATATATTGTATAATTGTAATTTTTAGAATATTATTTGGCATAAATGATGAAGAAACTCGGTTCGAATTTTTGAGATTATACGAATAATAATGAATACTAAGCTGACTGCTTAATTTGTCGAATTGTACGGCAATTTTTAAGCTATTCTTTTCCACATTTTATAAATATTATAAATTCAAATTTCAAGCATAAATCGAAGCGAAACAATTTTCCGTCGGTGATAGTGATTTACGAAACGATTAAATTTTATAAATGACAATGACTGATAAATTCTAATATATTTTCCATAATTAGTGATTAAAAGGATTCTATGAAATTGGAACTTTTCGTTTATTTTCATTTATTTGGCAGTATGCAGAATGAAGCGGAGGATCAATATAATATAACAAGCGTTGATTCATGTGACAATGGCGATTGTTGTTCGAGATCGGATTTCCAAGATACATCACAATCGCGTCTTTTGCTATTACATCGCTAGTAATCATAGCCTTAATCAAATGTAAAACATGTGGATATCAGAAATTTCCAGT